>CATKSA010000227.1:0-38489 GCA_949775045.1 Metridium senile
CTATAGGGTGATCTGAAAATGTGTCAAAAAGATCGGGTTTTCGGCACAAAAATTTCGCCTAGACCCTGTTAGTAATGTCTGAGAATATTAGAGTATTCTGATAAATGTGCAAGAATTTATTTAGAAAAAACTACAAAATCCTAACCCGAATGCAATATGGCCTATAGGGTGATCTGAAAATGTGTCAAAAAGATCGGGGTTTTCGGCACAAAAATTTCGCCTAGACCCTGTTAGTAATGTCTGACAATATCAGAGCATTCTGAGAAATGCGCAAGATTTTATTTAGAAAAAACTACAAAATCCTACCCAGAATGCAATATGGCCTATAGGGTGATCTGAAAATGTGTCAAAAAGATCGGGGTTTTCGGCACAAACTTTTCGTCTAGACCCTGTTAGTAATGTCTGACAATATTAGAGCATTCTGATAAATGCGCAAGATTTTATTTAGAAAAAACTACAAAATCCTACCCAGAATGCAATATGGCCTATAGGGTGATCTGAAAATGTGTCAAAAAGATCGGGGTTTTCGGCACAAAATTTTCGCCTAGACCCTGTTAGTAATGTCTGACAATATCAGAGCATTCTGATAAATGCGCAAGATTTTATTTAGAAAAAACTACAAAATCCTACCCAGAATGCAATATGGCCTATAGGGTGATCTGAAAATGTGTCAAAAAGATCGGGGTTTTCGGCACAAAATTTTCGCCTAGACCCTGTTAGTAATGTCTGACAATATCAGAGCATTCTGATAAATGCGCAAGATTTTATTTAGAAAAAACTACAAAATCCTACCCAGATTGCAATATGGCCTATAGGGTGATCTGAAAATGTGTCAAAAAGTTCGGGGTTTTCGGCACAAAATTTTCGCCTAGACCCTGTTAGTAATGTCTGACAATATCAGAGCATTCTGATAAATGCGCAAGATTTTATTTAGAAAAAACTACAAAATCCTACCCAGAATGCAATATGGCCTATAGGGTGATCTGAAAATTGTGTCAAAAAGATCGGGGTTTTCGCCACAAAATTTTCGCCTAGACCCTGTTAGTAATGTCTGAGAATATTAGAGTATTCTGATAAATGTGCAAGAATTTATTTAGAAAAAACTACAAAATCCTAACCCAAATGCAATATGGCCTATAGGGTGATCTGAAAATGTGTCAAAAAGATCGGGGTTTTCGGCACAAAATTTTCGCCTAGACCCTGTTAGTAATGTCTGACAATATCAGAGCATTCTGATAAATGCGCAATATTTTATTTAGAAAAAACTACAAAATCCTACCCAGAATGCAATATGGCCTATAGGGTGATCTGAAAATGTGTCAAAAAGATCGGGGTTTTCGGCACAAAATTTTCGCCTAGACCCTGTTAGTAATGTCTGAGAATATTAGAGTATTCTGATAAATGTGCAAGAATTTATTTAGAAAAAACTACAAAATCCTACCCAGAATGCAATATCGCCTATAGGGTGATCTGAAAATGTGTCAAAAAGATCGGGGTTTTCGGCACACAATTTTCGCCTAGACCCTGTTAGTATTGTCTGACAATATCAGAGCATTCTGATAAATGCGCAAGATTTTATTTAGAAAAAACTACAAAATCCTACCCAGAATGCAATATGGCCTATAGGGTGATCTGAAAATGTGTCAAAAAGATCGGGATTTTCGGCACAAAATGTTCGCCTAGACCCTGTTAGTAATGTCTGACAATATCAGAGCATTCTGAGAAATGCGCAAGATTTTATTTAGAAAAAACTACAAAATCCTACCCAGAATGCAATATGGCCTATAGGGTGATCTGAAAATGTGTCAAAAAGATCGGGGTTTTCGGCACAAACTTTTCGTCTAGACCCTGTTAGTAATGTCTGACAATATTAGAGCATTCTGATAAATGCGCAAGATTTTATTTAGAAAAAACTACAAAATCCTACCCAGAATGCAATATGGCCTATAGGGTGATCTGAAAATGTGTCAAAAAGATCGGGGTTTTCGGCACAAAATTTTCGCCTAGACCCTGTTAGTAATGTCTGACAATATCAGAGCATTCTGATAAATGCGCAAGATTTTATTTAGAAAAAACTACAAAATCCTACCCAGAATGCAATATGGCCTATAGGGTGATCTGAAAATGTGTCAAAAAGATCGGGGTTTTCGGCACAAAATTTTCGCCTAGACCCTGTTAGTAATGTCTGAGAATATCAGAGCATTCTGATAAATGCGCAAGATTTTATTTAGAAAAAACTACAAAATCCTACCCAGATTGCAATATGGCCTATAGGGTGATCTGAAAATGTGTCAAAAAGTTTGGGGTTTTCGGCACAAAATGTTCGCCTAGACCCTGTTAGTAATGTCTGAGAATATCAGAGCATTCTGAGAAATGCGCAAGATTTTATTTAGAAAAAACTACAAAATCCTACCCAGAATGCAATATGGCCTATAGGGTGATCTGAAAATGTGTCAAAAAGATCGGGGTTTTCGGCACAAACTTTTCGTCTAGACCCTGTTAGTAATGTCTGACAATATTAGAGCATTCTGATAAATGCGCAAGATTTTATTTAGAAAAAACTACAAAATCCTACCCAGAATGCAATATGGCCTATAGGGTGATCTGAAAATGTGTCAAAAAGATCGGGGTTTTCGGCACAAAATTTTCGCCTAGACCCTGTTAGTAATGTCTGACAATATCAGAGCATTCTGATAAATGCGCAAGATTTTATTTAGAAAAAACTACAAAATCCTACCCAGAATGCAATATGGCCTATAGGGTGATCTGAAAATGTGTCAAAAAGATCGGGGTTTTCGGCACAAAATTTTCGCCTAGACCCTGTTAGTAATGTCTGAGAATATCAGAGCATTCTGATAAATGCGCAAGATTTTATTTAGAAAAAACTACAAAATCCTACCCAGATTGCAATATGGCCTATAGGGTGATCTGAAAATGTGTCAAAAAGTTTGGGGTTTTCGGCACAAAATGTTCGCCTAGACCTGTTAGTAATGTCTGAGAATATCAGAGCATTCTGATAAATGCGCAAGATTTTATTTAGAAAAAACTACAAAATCCTACCCAGAATGCAATATGGCCTATAGGGTGATCTGAAAATGTGTCAAAAAGTTTGGGGTTTTCGGCACAAAATTTTCGCCTAGACCCTGTTAGTAATGTCTGACAATATCAGAGCATTCTGATAAATGCGCAAGATTTTATTTAGAAAAAACTACAAAATCCTACCCAGAATGCAATATGGCCTATAGGGTGATCTGAAAATGTGTCAAAAAGATCGGGGTTTTCGGCACAAAATTTTCGCCTAGACCCTGTTAGTAATGTCTGACAATATCAGAGCATTCTGATAAATGCGCAAGATTTTATTTAGAAAAAACTACAAAATCCTACCCAGAATGCAATATGGCCTATAGGGTGATCTGAAAATGTGTCAAAAAGATCGGGGTTTTCGGCACAAAATTTTCGCCTAGACCCTGTTAGTAATGTCTGACAATATCAGAGCATTCTGATAAATGCGCAAGATTTATTTAGAAAAAACTACAAAATCCTACCCAGAATGCAATATGGCCTATAGGGTGATCTGAAAATGTGTCAAAAAGATCGGGGTTTTCGGCACAAAATTTTCGCCTAGACCCTGTTAGTAATATCTGAGAATATTAGAGTATTCTGATAAATGTGCAAGAATTTATTTAGAAAAAACTACAAAATCCTACCCAGAATGCAATATCGCCTATAGGGTGATCTGAAAATGTGTCAAAAAGATCGGGGTTTTCGGCACACAATTTTCGCCTAGACCCTGTTAGTATTGTCTGACAATATCAGAGCATTCTGATAAATGCGCAAGATTTTATTTAGAAAAAACTACAAAATCCTACCCAGAATGCAATATGGCCTATAGGGTGATCTGAAAATGTGTCAAAAAGATCGGGATTTTCGGCACAAAATGTTCGCCTAGACCCTGTTAGTAATGTCTGACAATATCAGAGCATTCTGAGAAATGCGCAAGATTTTATTTAGAAAAAACTACAAAATCCTACCAGAATGCAATATGGCCTATAGGGTGATCTGAAAATGTGTCAAAAAGATCGGGGTTTTCGGCACAAACTTTTCGTCTAGACCCTGTTAGTAATGTCTGACAATATTAGAGCATTCTGATAAATGCGCAAGATTTTATTTAGAAAAAACTACAAAATCCTACCCAGAATGCAATATGGCCTATAGGGTGATCTGAAAATGTGTCAAAAAGATCGGGGTTTTCGGCACAAAATTTTCGCCTAGACCCTGTTAGTAATGTCTGACAATATCAGAGCATTCTGATAAATGCGCAAGATTTTATTTAGAAAAAACTACAAAATCCTACCCAGAATGCAATATGGCCTATAGGGTGATCTGAAAATGTGTCAAAAAGATCGGGGTTTTCGGCACAAAATTTTCGCCTAGACCCTGTTAGTAATGTCTGAGAATATCAGAGCATTCTGATAAATGCGCAAGATTTTATTTAGAAAAAACTACAAAATCCTACCCAGATTGCAATATGGCCTATAGGGTGATCTGAAAATGTGTCAAAAAGTTTGGGGTTTTCGGCACAAAATTTTCGCCTAGACCCTGTTAGTAATGTCTGACAATATCAGAGCATTCTGATAAATGCGCAAGATTTTATTTAGAAAAAACTACAAAATCCTACCCAGAATGCAATATGGCCTATAGGGTGATCTGAAAATGTGTCAAAAAGATCGGGGTTTTCGGCACAAAAATTTCGCCTAGACCCTGTAGTAATGTCTGAGAATATTAGAGTATTCTGATAAATGTGCAAGAATTTATTTAGAAAAAACTACAAAATCCTAACCCGAATGCAATATGGCCTATAGGGTGATCTGAAAATGTGTCAAAAAGATCGGGGTTTTCGGCACAAAATTTTCGCCTAGACCCTGTTAGTAATGTCTGACAATATCAGAGCATTCTGAGAAATGCGCAAGATTTTATTTAGAAAAAACTACAAAATCCTACCCAGAATGCAATATGGCCTATAGGGTGATCTGAAAATGTGTCAAAAAGATCGGGGTTTTCGGCACAAACTTTTCGTCTAGACCCTGTTAGTAATGTCTGACAATATTAGAGCATTCTGATAAATGCGCAAGATTTTATTTAGAAAAAACTACAAAATCCTACCCAGAATGCAATATGGCCTATAGGGTGATCTGAAAATGTGTCAAAAAAGATCGGGGTTTTCGGCACAAAATTTTCGCCTAGACCCTGTTAGTAATGTCTGACAATATCAGAGCATTCTGATAAATGCGCAAGATTTTATTTAGAAAAAACTACAAAATCCTACCCAGAATGCAATATGGCCTATAGGGTGATCTGAAAATGTGTCAAAAAGATCGGGGTTTTCGGCACAAAATTTTCGCCTAGACCCTGTTAGTAATGTCTGACAATATCAGAGCATTCTGATAAATGCGCAAGATTTTATTTAGAAAAAACTACAAAATCCTACCCAGATTGCAATATGGCCTATAGGGTGATCTGAAAATGTGTCAAAAAGTTTGGGGTTTTCGGCACAAAATTTTCGCCTAGACCCTGTTAGTAATGTCTGAGAATATTAGAGTATTCTGATAAATGTGCAAGAATTTATTTAGAAAAAACTACAAAATCCTAACCCAAATGCAATATGGCCTATAGGGTGATCTGAAAATGTGTCAAAAAGATCGGGGTTTTCGGCACAAAATTTTCGCCTAGACCCTGTTAGTAATGTCTGACAATATCAGAGCATTCTGATAAATGCGCAATATTTTATTTAGAAAAAACTACAAAATCCTACCCAGAATGCAATATGGCCTATAGGGTGATCTGAAAATGTGTCAAAAAGATCGGGTTTTCGGCACAAAATTTTCGCCTAGACCCTGTTAGTAATGTCTGAGAATATTAGAGTATTTTGATAAATGTGCAAGAATTTATTTAGAAAAAACTACAAAATCCTACCCAGAATGCAATATGGCCTATAGAGTGATCTGAAAATGTGTCAAAAAGATCGGGGTTTTCGGCACAAAATTTTCGCCTAGACCCTGTTAGTAATGTCTGACAATATCAGAGCATTCTGAGAAATGCGCAAGATTTTATTTAGAAAAAACTACAAAATCCTACCCAGAATGCAATATGGCCTATAGGGTGATCTGAAAATGTGTCAAAAAGATCGGGGTTTTCGGCACAAACTTTTCGTCTAGACCCTGTTAGTAATGTCTGAGAATATTAGAGCATTCTGATAAATGCGCAAGATTTTATTTAGAAAAAACTACAAAATCCTACCCAGAATGCAATATGGCCTATAGGGTGATCTGAAAATGTGTCAAAAAGATCGGGGTTTTCGGCACAAAATTTTCGCCTAGACCCTGTTAGTAATGTCTGACAATATCAGAGCATTCTGATAAATGCGCAAGATTTTATTTAGAAAAAACTACAAAATCCTACCCAGAATGCAATATGGCCTATAGGGTGATCTGAAAATGTGTCAAAAAGATCGGGTTTTCGGCACAAAATTTTCGCCTAGACCCTGTTAGTAATGTCTGAGAATATCAGAGCATTCTGATAAATGCGCAATATTTTATTTAGAAAAAACTACAAAATCCTACCCAGAATGCAATATGGCCTATAGGGTGATCTGAAAATGTGTCAAAAAGTTTGGGGTTTTCGGCACAAAATTTTCGCCTAGACCCTGTTAGTATTGTCTGACAATATCAGAGCATTCTGATAAATGCGCAAGATTTTATTTAGAAAAAACTACAAAATCCTACCCAGAATGCAATATGGCCTATAGGGTGATCTGAAAATGTGTCAAAAAGATCGGGGTTTTCGGCACAAAATTTTCGCCTAGACCCTGTTAGTAATGTCTGACAATATCAGAGCATTCTGATAAATGCGCAAGATTTTATTTAGAAAAAACTACAAAATCCTACCCAGAATGCAAT
Organism: Metridium senile; assembly: GCA_949775045.1. Classification (NCBI taxonomy): domain Eukaryota; kingdom Metazoa; phylum Cnidaria; class Anthozoa; order Actiniaria; family Metridiidae; genus Metridium; species Metridium senile. The sequence goes on from CATKSA010000227.1 coordinate 6,957, forward strand.
ATCGCCTATAGGGTGATCTGAAAATGTGTCAAAAAGATCGGGGTTTTCGGCACACAATTTTCGCCTAGACCCTGTTAGTATTGTCTGACAATATCAGAGCATTCTGATAAATGCGCAAGATTTTATTTAGAAAAAACTACAAAATCCTACCCAGAATGCAATATGGCCTATAGGGTGATCTGAAAATGTGTCAAAAAGATCGGGATTTTCGGCACAAAATGTTCGCCTAGACCCTGTTAGTAATGTCTGACAATATCAGAGCATTCTGAGAAATGCGCAAGATTTTATTTAGAAAAAACTACAAAATCCTACCCAGAATGCAATATGGCCTATAGGGTGATCTGAAAATGTGTCAAAAAGATCGGGGTTTTCGGCACAAACTTTTCGTCTAGACCCTGTTAGTAATGTCTGACAATATTAGAGCATTCTGATAAATGCGCAAGATTTTATTTAGAAAAAACTACAAAATCCTACCCAGAATGCAATATGGCCTATAGGGTGATCTGAAAATGTGTCAAAAAGATCGGGGTTTTCGGCACAAAATTTTCGCCTAGACCCTGTTAGTAATGTCTGACAATATCAGAGCATTCTGAGAAATGCGCAAGATTTTATTTAGAAAAAACTACAAAATCCTACCCAGAATGCAATATGGCCTATAGGGTGATCTGAAAATGTGTCAAAAAGATCGGGGTTTTCGGCACAAAATTTTCGCCTAGACCCTGTTAGTAATGTCTGACAATATCAGAGCATTCTGATAAATGCGCAAGATTTTATTTAGAAAAAACTACAAAATCCTACCCAGATTGCAATATGGCCTATAGGGTGATCTGAAAATGTGTCAAAAAGTTTGGGGTTTTCGGCACAAAATTTTCGCCTAGACCCTGTTAGTAATGTCTGACAATATCAGAGCATTCTGATAAGTGCGCAAGATTTTATTTAGAAAAAACTACAAAATCCTACCCAGAATGCAATATGGCCTATAGGGTGATCTGAAAATGTGTCAAAAAGATCGGGGTTTTCGGCACACAATTTTCGCCTAGACCCTGTTAGTATTGTCTGACAATATCAGAGCATTCTGATAAATGCGCAAGATTTTATTTAGAAAAAACTACAAAATCCTACCCAGAATGCAATATGGCCTATAGGGTGATCTGAAAATGTGTCAAAAAGATCGGGATTTTCGGCACAAAATGTTCGCCTAGACCCTGTTAGTAATGTCTGACAATATCAGAGCATTCTGAGAAATGCGCAAGATTTTATTTAGAAAAAACTACAAAATCCTACCCAGAATGCAATATGGCCTATAGGGTGATCTGAAAATGTGTCAAAAAGTTTGGGGTTTTCGGCACAAAATTTTCGCCTAGACCCTGTTAGTAATGTCTGACAATATCAGAGCATTCTGATAAGTGCGCAAGATTTTATTTAGAAAAAACTACAAAATCCTACCCAGAATGCAATATGGCCTATAGGGTGATCTGAAAATGTGTCAAAAAGATCGGGGTTTTCGGCACAAAATTTTCGCCTAGACCCTGTTAGTAATGTCTGAGAATATTAGAGTATTCTGATAAATGTGCAAGAATTTATTTAGAAAAAACTACAAAATCCTAACCCGAATGCAATATGGCCTATAGGGTGATCTGAAAATGTGTCAAAAAGATCGGGGTTTTCGGCACAAAATTTTCGCCTAGACCCTGTTAGTAATGTCTGACAATATCAGAGCATTCTGAGAAATGCGCAAGATTTTATTTAGAAAAAACTACAAAATCCTACCCAGAATGCAATATGGCCTATAGGGTGATCTGAAAATGTGTCAAAAAGATCGGGATTTTCGGCACAAAATGTTCGCCTAGACCCTGTTAGTAATGTCTGACAATATCAGAGCATTCTGATAAATGCGCAAGATTTTATTTAGAAAAAACTACAAAATCCTACCCAGATTGCAATATGGCCTATAGGGTGATCTGAAAATGTGTCAAAAAGTTTGGGGTTTTCGGCACAAAATTTTCGCCTAGACCCTGTTAGTAATGTCTGACAATATCAGAGCATTCTGATAAATGCGCAAGATTTTATTTAGAAAAAACTACAAAATCCTACCCAGAATGCAATATGGCCTATAGGGTGATCTGAAAATGTGTCAAAAAGATCGGGGTTTTCGGCACAAAATTTTCGCCTAGACCCTGTTAGTAATGTCTGAGAATATTAGAGTATTCTGATAAATGTGCAAGAATTTATTTAGAAAAAACTACAAAATCCTAACCCAAATGCAATATGGCCTATAGGGTGATCTGAAAATGTGTCAAAAAGATCGGGGTTTTCGGCACAAAATTTTCGCCTAGACCCTGTTAGTAATGTCTGACAATATCAGAGCATTCTGATAAATGCGCAATATTTTATTTAGAAAAAACTACAAAATCCTACCCAGAATGCAATATGGCCTATAGGGTGATCTGAAAATGTGTCAAAAAGATCGGGGTTTTCGGCACAAAATTTTCGCCTAGACCCTGTTAGTAATGTCTGAGAATATTAGAGTATTTTGATAAATGTGCAAGAATTTATTTAGAAAAAACTACAAAATCCTACCCAGAATGCAATATGGCCTATAGAGTGATCTGAAAATGTGTCAAAAAGATCGGGGTTTTCGGCACAAAATTTTCGCCTAGACCCTGTTAGTAATGTCTGACAATATCAGAGCATTCTGAGAAATGCGCAAGATTTTATTTAGAAAAAACTACAAAATCCTACCCAGAATGCAATATGGCCTATAGGGTGATCTGAAAATGTGTCAAAAAGATCGGGGTTTTCGGCACAAACTTTTCGTCTAGACCCTGTTAGTAATGTCTGAGAATATTAGAGCATTCTGATAAATGCGCAAGATTTTATTTAGAAAAAACTACAAAATCCTACCCAGAATGCAATATGGCCTATAGGGTGATCTGAAAATGTGTCAAAAAGATCGGGGTTTTCGGCACAAAATTTTCGCCTAGACCCTGTTAGTAATGTCTGACAATATCAGAGCATTCTGATAAATGCGCAAGATTTTATTTAGAAAAAACTACAAAATCCTACCCAGAATGCAATATGGCCTATAGGGTGATCTGAAAATGTGTCAAAAAGATCGGGTTTTCGGCACAAAATTTTCGCCTAGACCCTGTTAGTAATGTCTGAGAATATCAGAGCATTCTGATAAATGCGCAATATTTTATTTAGAAAAAACTACAAAATCCTACCCAGAATGCAATATGGCCTATAGGGTGATCTGAAAATGTGTCAAAAAGTTTGGGGTTTTCGGCACAAAATTTTCGCCTAGACCCTGTTAGTATTGTCTGACAATATCAGAGCATTCTGATAAATGCGCAAGATTTTATTTAGAAAAAACTACAAAATCCTACCCAGAATGCAATATGGCCTATAGGGTGATCTGAAAATGTGTCAAAAAGATCGGGGTTTTCGGCACAAAATTTTCGCCTAGACCCTGTTAGTAATGTCTGACAATATCAGAGCATTCTGATAAATGCGCAAGATTTTATTTAGAAAAAACTACAAAATCCTACCCAGAATGCAATATGGCCTATAGGGTGATCTGAAAATGTGTCAAAAAGATCGGGGTTTTCGGCACAAAATTTTCGCCTAGACCCTGTTAGTAATGTCTGAGAATATTAGAGTATTCTGATAAATGTGCAAGAATTTATTTAGAAAAAACTACAAAATCCTACCCAGAATGCAATATGGCCTATAGAGTGATCTGAAAATGTGTCAAAAAGATCGGGGTTTTCGGCACAAAATTTTCGCCTAGACCCTGTTAGTAATGTCTGACAATATCAGAGCATTCTGATAAATGCGCAAGATTTTATTTAGGAAAAACTACAAAATCCTACCCAGAATGCAATATCGCCTATAGGGTGATCTGAAAATGTGTCAAAAAGATCGGGGTTTTCGGCACACAATTTTCGCCTAGACCCTGTTAGTATTGTCTGACAATATCAGAGCATTCTGATAAATGCGCAAGATTTTATTTAGAAAAAACTACAAAATCCTACCCAGAATGCAATATGGCCTATAGGGTGATCTGAAAATGTGTCAAAAAGATCGGGATTTTCGGCACAAAATGTTCGCCTAGACCCTGTTAGTAATGTCTGACAATATCAGAGCATTCTGAGAAATGCGCAAGATTTTATTTAGAAAAAACTACAAAATCCTACCCAGAATGCAATATGGCCTATAGGGTGATCTGAAAATGTGTCAAAAAGATCGGGGTTTTCGGCACAAACTTTTCGTCTAGACCCTGTTAGTAATGTCTGACAATATCAGAGCATTCTGAGAAATGCGCAAGATTTTATTTAGAAAAAACTACAAAATCCTACCCAGAATGCAATATGGCCTATAGGGTGATCTGAAAATGTGTCAAAAAGATCGGGGTTTTCGGCACAAAATTTTCGCCTAGACCCTGTTAGTAATGTCTGAGAATATTAGAGTATTCTGATAAATGTGCAAGAATTTATTTAGAAAAAACTACAAAATCCTACCCAGAATGCAATATGGCCTATAGAGTGATCTGAAAATGTGTCAAAAAGATCGGGGTTTTCGGCACAAAATTTTCGCCTAGACCATGTTAGTAATGTCTGAGAATATCAGAGCATTCTGATAAATGCGCAAGATTTTATTTAGAAAAAACTACAAAATCCTACCCAGAATGCAATATCGCCTATAGGGTGATCTGAAAATGTGTCAAAAAGATCGGGGTTTTCGGCACACAATTTTCGCCTAGACCCTGTTAGTAATGTCTGACAATATCAGAGCATTCCGAGAAATGCGCAAGATTTTATTTAGAAAAAACTACAAAATCCTACCCAGAATGCAATATGGCCTATAGGGTGATCTGAAAATGTGTCAAAAAGATCGGGTTTTTTCGGCACAAAAATTTTCGCCTAGACCCTGTTAGTAATGTCTGACAATATTAGAGCATTCTGATAAATGCGCAAGATTTTATTTAGAAAAAACTACAAAATCCTACCCAGAATGCAATATGGCCTATAGGGTGATCTGAAAATGTGTCAAAAAGATCGGGGTTTTCGGCACAAAAGTTTCGCCTAGACCCTGTTAGTAATGTTTGAGAATATTAGAGCATTCTGAGAAATGCGCAAGATTTTATTTAGAAAAAACTACAAAATCCTACCCAGAATGCAATATGGCCTATAGGGTGATCTGAAAATGTGTCAAAAAGATCGGGGTTTTCGGCACAAAATTTTCGCCTAGACCCTGTTAGTAATGTCTGACAATATCAGAGCATTCTGATAAATGCGCAAGATTTTATTTAGAAAAAACTACAAAATCCTACCCAGAATGCAATATGGCCTATAGGGTGATCTGAAAATGTGTCAAAAAGATCGGGGTTTTCGGCACAAAATTTTCGCCTAGACCCTGTTAGTAATGTCTGACAATATCAGAGCATTCTGAGAAATGCGCAAGATTTTATTTAGAAAAAACTACAAAATCCTACCCAGAATGCAATATGGCCTATAGGGTGATCTGAAAATGTGTCAAAAAGATCGGGGTTTTCGCCACAAAATTTTCGCCTAGACCCTGTTAGTAATGTCTGAGAATATTAGAGCATTCTGATAAATGGTTACTATTTTGAATTAATTAATTACATAAAGTCATATTATCGTTTTATCAAGTAGATTTGTTTTAATTACCGCGAAACAAAGTGTATTAGAGTGAAGTCATTTAACTCGTGAAATAGATATTAGATTAATACACCTTAGCAGTCTCTAATTCCATTGTTTTCTTTTGATTTTACTTGACTATTACACTTTTGCAAGCAATTTCTATTTCACGGGTCAGAGTGAAATAGAAATTGCTTGCAAAAATGACACAAAAGCAAACTATGGAATTAGAGACTGCTAAGGTGTATTAGTCTAATATCTATTTCACGGGTTAAATTACTTCACTCTAATAATTAGTTTAAGTATATATGATGGCCATATAGAGTGGTTTTCATTAACCCGTTAAACACACTTGAGCGTAATATGCTATATTATACTTTATTACACTTAAACTTTAACTTTGTGTTTTATAATCATTTGTTCAATAGCACTATTACACATTAATACACTTTATTACTCTTTCCCTATTACACTTTGTTTCACGGGTTAATGAAAACCACTCTAACGATAAAAGCCTAATATAGTGGAGTTTTAGCTGCTAATAAAGTGTGTTTTACGGGTTAATTAAATTCCCATCTAACATTTATGCGACAGTATAAAGCCAGTGAAAGTAACTTCTGTAATTGAAATTTAGTCAGCTTTATGTAGAGATTTAAATCTAAACATTAAGTTAACTTAAAGCTTTGTGTAAAGTTAGTTTACAGTTCACAAATAAGAAACATTTACGCGACTGTATAAAGCCAGTGTAAATAACTTCTGTAAGTTCGATTTACGTCAGCTTTAAGTAGAGATTTAAATCTAAACATTAAGTTAACTTTAAGCTTAGTGTAAAGTTAGTTTATAGTTCAAAAATAAGTAAGATCTACGCGACAGTGTAAAGCCAGTGTAAATAACTTCTGTAAGCTTGGATTTACGACAGCTTTAGGGGCGTTCACTTAAAGTCTAAGCGACTTTAAAAATCGCGTAAAGCTCCTCAGTAGAGCAACTTTCAGCTCCTTTACGCCAGTGATAAATTTGCTTAAATCTCCCTTTTGGCACTGTGCATATCTATGTAATTTGTATTATATTTATATTATAAGGCCTATCTTTCAGCTCGCCAAGTTTAAAAATAAAATAACTAGTGGCTAACACGAAAACCTCCCAGTTAATTTAGCCTCTAGGCATACAAAATTACAAATAAATATGCACATATTTTATCGTAACTAAAACTACCATTTGTAATTTAAAATCACAAAATGTACTATGAAAAAAATGTAACTTGTTTGCTAAAAATAAAAATGTATTGTATTGTACAGTGTGCGCACGCGACATATCATTCAAACACAGCTGAAGCGAAACTCCGTTTCTCGTCCATGATCCTTTGCAAACCGTGACATGCAAATTATATACAGTATATATCGTAGTAAAAAAGAAAAATGTGATCGAGAGGCATTTTCTATAAAATAGCATGTTCGGAAACTGAGACCTTTATAATTTATCTGTTTGTTGCTAAAATGTTTGCAGTTTTAAAAATAGAACTGATTTTAGGATATATTTTAACAGACCCATTATTGTTTGTTCTAGAAAATTGTGCTGATGCACATCCCATCATGTATTATTTAAAGTATAATTACTATTCACCACCCTACCACATTGTTCTCTCTCTGCACTAATTCACCGATTGCAGGGTACCCGCATCTGAAAGCAAAGACATCTAGTTATGTTGCAGTCCCCACTCAGCATTATTAGAAATATTGCAGTCCGCACTCTGCATTATTAGAAATAATGCAGTCCGCACTCTGCATTATTAGAAATATTGCAGTATGTTCTATTTAGTGTGTATAACAAATAATGTTCATTCTAGTAAAGATCAGACTTAGAATTAATTTACTAGAAAGCGATTTTTGGCGAAAAAAGTCTTTGAGTACTAACGGGATTCGAACCGAGATCTTCTGCTTTGCTGTATCCGCGCCTTAAGCCATTATACTACTGAGGCAACCGTTGGAAAACTTTCAACAAAAACAAGTCTTAATGTCATCAATTGAATGAAATTATTACTAATTAGAGTTTGGTAAGCCTATTGTTATTTTATTCAAAGAGACAAAAAACCGCAGATTATTATTCAACAAAGAGAACAATAATGGGGCAGGCTACTGAATGGTAAATACATTTTCATTGGCTGATAACTAATTAAAGTTTGGTAAGCCTATTGTTATTATATTCAAAAACACAAGAAACCGCCGATTACTGTGCAAGAGATAGAATAATGGGGCAGGGTATTGAATAGTAATTATACTAGATAATCACTTCGGCACGCAGCATTCGTGGGTATATTGCAGGCAGCTTCGGGCTACGCCCTCAGCTGCCTGCAATATACCCACGAATGCTGCGTGCCTCAGTGATTATCTATTAAGTATTGACGTCACATCGTTTGCGGAAAATATCTTTTTAACAATCACTGGCACCAGACTCGAAAGGTGCCTTCAAAGATGCAACGATTAACATACCATCGCTACTGAACTGATGTTTGCTAAAGATACTAGAGCTTATTACAAAGTTTTAAAGCTGAGGAGGCTGGTGCCTAACGAGCGTTTCGCTTGGCAACTTAATGCCCGCGATAAATTTTTAATGTCCAGCGGGATTTCCCATTGCTGCCAATCACTCAGTCGCGAAATTTAAATTCCTCTACAATTAACAAGTTTTAGTGAATGAATAATGCGCTGATATAACAAAATACTATCCGCCGTGTAATGCCGTGCGTGCGAGAAAAGTGTGCTATTTGCGCAACTAAAACAACTAGCAGGCTTTTCACTGTTAAACATGAGAAGGTTGAAGACTTAAAGACCTGTTTTAACAAGGTTTTTAGCGGTAACACCGCAACAATATGCGCTGCTTGCTATAGGCAATTCAACAGATGGTTTTAACATGGAATAGTAAAACGACGTACAAAGCTGTGGACTTATACATGTGTCAAAAAAATATCTTGCCCCAAAAAAAAATAGAGAAGACCATCGAAACCCTGTCCATCCGGCGTATTCAATCGAACGTTCGGCAATCGAACATCGATTGATTGTCGATTGGTTCGGCAATCAGACTCAATCGAACTCACAGTAAAATTTTAGCAATCGAAACAATCGATCGTTCGGAAATCGAACAATAAGGCAATCGAACACAATCGAACGTTCGGAAATCGAACAATAAGGCAATCGAACATAATCGAACGGTGATTTTTCTGACGTAAAATGTTTGAAAGCGCGACAGGTAATAATAATAATAATAAGTCTTTATTAATAAGATAAAAATACATATAAAAATATATATAAAATATAATATAATAAAAGTACTGTCATGATAAAACCAACTCGCCGCAACAGTACGTTAAGTACAATGGCAAAGTGTACCACATTGCACAGTTTTTATCACTTCAGACAGGAAAGGCTTATTTACCATCCAGTACTTGCGTATTGCGCGTTGGATGTCGGCATCTAAGGCAGACTTTTTTGACTCCCTTTCGTCTTCTGCACGCTCGGGCACCGTATTAAAACTGGGAGATATGGCTGCTGTGTTTTTCCCCAATGTTGGACTTACTCCCAGAAAGCCTTATACTTAGGCTAGTAACGTCAACGTAGATGTGATAGAGGTCAATGGATCTGCAAACTGGCCTGCTCAACTAACACAGCTCGACAGCACCAACACCGCTCATAGTACTGACTGCAAATTGTGCAGAAAGTAAGTAAACGTATCTGAAATATCTAGCTCATGTCTAGTCTACATAAAACTAACAACAACAAAGATGATTCTACAAACAATAAATTAATTAATTAATTAATTATCTCTAGATATAGCAAAGAAGACAATATACATGTAGCATTTGTTCTATCAATGTATTTTTAGATCAATTTATTGATGACATTTTTGTGTAACATTTCTAGTTTCTTCTTTCAAAAGTGTGTCTTCAGCTTTGGATATGACGAGTACACCTGCAATGGAACAACAACATCAATATAAAACATGCAAAGTACGGTATGGTGGGGATTTGAACTTTCTTGTTGCATTGTTGGGGCTAACTGGTCCAAATGGGAGAAGTACATTTAGGCAAAGCTTTTCTCTTGTGTGGGCATGGAAACAGAACACTGTTTAGAGTCCATCCACCCTGTTGTCAACAGTCTGCACAGGAGGTACGCAACAACAAAACATGTATGTGACAGATTGGCATTGATCACCAAAGCTCAGTGGCTTCAAAGCAATGCCATCCTGACTGATTATAGAAAGCCCAAGGCAAGAAAAAGATCAAGGAAAGGAAAGGAGAAAGGGAATCCTTAATTTAACACACTAGTAGTTATGTTGTAGTTGTAGTTATGACATTGTTGCCTTGGTGGGCATATATGACACTTTGAATGGAAGTAGGTTGATATATATAACAGGTTCCCATTTAAATCTGTATTTTCCCATTTAAGGTAGTACCGGATACTTGGATTTCTTCAATGAATTTTTTTATAAATCCTGTCATTTATAGATCATTGTTAGGCAAGTCAAAAAACGTGAAAAAAAATTGGGGTCACCGTATTGGTTATAGAGTTATAAGATATAGTAAAAGTAGGTTTTTGCAATAATTTGCGGTGATTTGCTCAAAAGTACCTATTCAATGCAGTCAAGAGAATGCGAACGTATTCTGCTAGGAAAAGCATAATATTATATCAAACGATAGATCTAAAGGTTATCTAACATTTCCTGTCATAAAAATCATTGAATCATTTCCAAATATGGGTATAAGTGAGCCATAGAAGCACAATTATCTGCAATTACGCACACTACATGTGTATAGAGTTGTACCATTTGTAAAATTTCAGAAAATCCAATCAATGAATATTTTATTTTTTATTCTAAATCGTAAGAGTAGTAAATGCAACCTTGAATAAAAAGGGAAAAAATGGGGGTCCCCGTACTAATAGGCGAGTTATAAGCGACCGAATCCATTTTTTTGTTAAAAAAAAACACGGCAACGGTCCGCGCGGGACTGGGTTCTACATGTAGTACTTTAAACATCTGCTTGAAACTTGTCAAATTATCCTTGTCATCTCCAGAAACCCTAAAACCTATTTTGTATTAGTTTTACGACTAAAGACGTCAAAATCATATTTTATCTATTCATTTTTACAAAGTTGTAAATTTGTTGTTTTGAGACAAAACAGCGACCTTGTCAGGTAGTAAAAATCTGAGCATGTTTCGAAAAATGTCCCATTTTACCTTCAAAGTTGCATGAAATGACATAATACTTTCTTAAGTTATAGATAAGGGTTCAAATTAAAATATTATTTAAATAGATTTTCAAAAAAACGCAAATAAATGATGGAAAACTAGATGCGCGAAATGGATGCGCAGTAGCAAGTATCCGGTACTACCTTAAATCTGTACTTATGCAAATTTAGTTGATGTGTGCTAAACACACAGATCAACCAATCAGAGAAATTCACTTCAGAAATAATATAATCTGATTGGTTGATCTGTATGTTTAGCACACATCAACACAATTTGCATAAGTACAGATTTAAATGGGAAAGTACATATTTAAATGGGAACCTGTTATATATACAAAAGGAAAATTCCAGCCTACATTAATTAAAGTATTAAGCTCTTTGACTAATGTTTTACAATTAACAAAATTTTTACTTGCTATAAAGGGCAGTAATTATTATCCGAACTAGTCACAATCATATTGATTGTCATGATAGCAATTATGATGCATAACAAGCTATAACACATGTTATATGTATAACTGTTCTACTTACAAATATCCAGTATGCCACTTAATAAGTTGGTTGAGTAGTTACCATTATAATGCAAGTAACTTAAATGCTTTCTACTTCAACAAGCTCAAAGGCTCTTTTTCCTACAATGAAAACAAGGGGAAAACAGAATTACAACACCATTGTTTTTTTTCACCAAGGGTTTTGAAGTAGCACCATGTCTGACGGATATTGAAGATGTCAACATACAATGCTTCTTAATAGTTTACAACAATACTAGAAGGATTTTAAAAAGGAAGGTTGCTAGGTGACATGATCCTGGGAGTGGCATAACATGGGTTATGACTTGAGTTTTAATATGGTCTTGTTTGCATGTAAATGAAATTTATGATGTATGGAGGCAATATGGATTGCTATCCCCCACATAGCAACAATAACAAGTAAGGAATTCTTTTGTAAACATTTCCATGTCAAAACAGTCATAGATAATTAGAAAAACAAATCATGTCACAAAGTAGTTGTTGCCTGGGATCAGTCAAACCCCAAAAAGCAATGGAGGGACATTTAATAAATGTAAAAACATGTGCATATTGTACATATATGAAAATGTTTATGAGGTTTGAATTCCTATTGCTCTTATTTTCCTGTAAGAGCAAATGTGCATGGTTTCAATGTAATAACAACCGCAAGAGTCCAGTAGTAAAAAATCGTGCGTGGAACATCAGCTATAATCGAAATAACACTTTCACGGTAAAACTTAAGGCTTAAGTAAAGTATTTAAATGAGTACCTTTTTGAAGCAACTCCTTGATCGTCCATAACTGCGCCTTGAACTGCCCTTATAATTATCTTGCAATTTGACAAGAATTTACAAACCATGGTCATCAACTGAACTGTTCAAATTGTCGCCGAAGATCACCAAATAACAGCCCTTCTTTGCACTAACGGTTATCAAGTCTATGTAAGCTGACCATTTTTGAGTTTCCTAAGGACAATTTGCCGTCTTCAGTGTCGTTTCGATTGATAAAGAAGCGATCATTTCGCTTTTGTACATTTGGCTTTATAATCTGTCGAATAGACAAATTCGATGCAAAATCTCAACCCTTGGAACATCAGCTTCGAAGATTCTTTTTTGTTCCTTGGACGGATGGATTGCCGTTCTCATGGAAACAGGAAGTTTCCAGATGAAGCAAACCTTGGAAGTGTGAAAATTTCGCTTTCCAATAATGGAAAAGAAAGTCGGCCGCCATTTTTGTCTCGGCTGCTTCCCTCGTTTGCAGAGTCGATGAAACATCCGGCTTAATAGCTTTAAAATGACACAAATTTCAGCCTAACTATTTGACAATAGTCCTTAGAAAACGTATGCATTATTGTAGTGTAAATCCTTGCCTTCCTTGTCATAATAATTGCCCTGTAAACTTATAACTCAGCCGTTGTATTACTCGCTTTCAAAAACAACAACATGCATTGCAGAGACCCGGCGTGGTTACTAAGTTCGCAAAGGGAACTACCGCGCGCCAAATCTATCGCAGGCATTAAAAAGATAAGGCTAATGGGAAATGAAACGCTCGTGCCTGTAATATAACTATAGCAAATAAACGGGATTTATTGATCGCTGGAGAAACCTTAATTTAACAAGGTAAGAAACTTTCGCTTGAATCTATCTAAATATGTTGATTAAAACTCGGTATTTGTCGTACGAACTGGGCCATACTTATTATCTAGATATTTACAGCAATTATTATCTAAACTGTATATGAATAATGACAGTGAATAGTATATAGTGTGAGCAACAAGGAAACCAATAAATATATAAGCAGAAAAGGTAGCAATTTAAAGATAAAAAAACGTTTTCAAAAGAGAGTGAAAACACACACGCTTGCACAGCTGACACGTTTGCATACATAATTTGTTAGTCTGAAGCTTTATTTCTATATTAATACAATAATTAATTATACATGCATATTAACAATACAATATTTTGGTGTGAGGATATCTGAAATAGTGTAAAACTAATCAAAGTCAGATACCCAAGTGCAATAAATATGAAATAAAACTATTCTTCGTTTGCAACTGACGTCATCACATGTCATCGCCAAACCGAAATATTTTTTATATCTCGTATTAAAACATGCACTATATATGTTATAGTTAACTGTTTTAAAAATACATTTCTGAAGTTTGGGTTTATAAAAGTTTTTGGTTCTCGAGATATTCAAGTTAGAATTGTGTCACGCAATGCTGGTCACGTATCCGAATCGGGCGATAAAAAGCAAGAATAATTTGTTCCTTTTCAAAACATTTGGTTCGTAAAGACTTTTAGCATCTAATTCAAGTACATTTTAACGAAATATTTTTTAAATGTTTCAGTTTCCCTTCATATCAGACCTTAGAAGTTTTGGCCGCCATCTTGGAGGATATGAGATGTCCTCCAGCATGGCCGCTCCATACATTCTTACCAAATATCGCGCAACTTTGATCGCGCATAATTCTGCATCCAAATACTCTACAGATTCAAAAATCGGTCAATATACTCAGTTTTGAATGCTCTAAAAGAATATGAATGTCATTTTTCAATACGACTAAGAAATAAGGTTGTGAAATTTGAGATCGGCAGAAATTGGCTTATTATGGTCTATTATGTCCCGATTATCACGTGGTTGCAAACGAAGAATATATGAATTGGGCCCTATCCAAACATAAGCGGATATTTTTGAAATATTTAAAAGCATCCGTATCCACACGTATCGTTTCGAAAGCGCAAGTTTCATTATCGGCAATTGAATAGGCGCGGCATAATTTCCTGCTCTGCATAATGTCATCGTATCAAAAAACCTCGGTTTTCGATATTCATTCGTAAACGGTTAACCTCAATTAAAATCTCCAGTCTGGAGAGAGTATTTGAAAACCTCCGTTTTTGGTGACCGAAAATACCGTTTAAAGTGCTTATGAAGTCAAAAAAGGGACATATTTCCCTCAATTCTAGACATCGTGAGATTTAAAATGATATATAAAATGATGAGTTTTTCGCGCTTGAAAGTGGCGTTTTGGGCTTCCTTTACCAGGTTTCACAAAAAGAGAGAGACCAGGTCGACATTAATCTGTGACATCACAAGTTACTTTCACGTGACCAGGCTCTAACACCTACTTGTAAACTCGACAAACGGCTTTCGTGAGGTTGTTTACAAATCCAAATCAAACTTTTTTTTAAATCTACAATATTCATGCTAATTTTGCCTCCACTACATATAGTTAATAACACCACACAACTGTCAACACTTGACGCATGGGCTGGTTGGTCAGCCTGGCCCACGATAACACATTTTATTGAATGATTCAAAGATAATATCTATCATAACAAAATCTAAACATTATAGCCAGTCACGAAATAATGCATACCTTTGGGGTTTTAAGGTTTACATGGCGAAATAACAACAATACAGTGTCTTCCATTGAGAATCTAGTAAGCATCTGCTATATATAATTTATAGTGAAAACTTATGCTAAATAAGTACACAGCGCGAGGCTGACCGTAGAATGACTATCACTACGGCCAACACCCTATATATACACTCTATTACACAAGGGACTAGACGCTCTACACGCACGGACTAACTAGACTCCGTGCCGGCAAAATATTAATTTATGTCAATCTCGATTGTCACAAATAACATATTTTGCCTCCACTACATATAGTTAATAACACCACACAACACTTGACGCATGGGCTGGTTGGTCAGCCTGGCCCACGATAGACAGCTAAAGGTAGGGCTTGAGTCAGGGGCTTGAACACATCTACAGTTGGTAAATAATCCTTAGGCTTAGAGTAAATATATTTAGAAGACGAAACCTTCCATCTACCATGTCGCGGCCATAATATTTGGGATATCAGGAGTAGTACCACCATACCTAGAATAATGAGAACTAAAGCAAGAAATTGCTAAAAACAATGTTAGCAAAACAGAAAACAATTTCAAAAATGGTAATCTTCGTGAAGTGTGGTATCCCTTGCTCGTAGAGGATGGACCAGTCAAAAAAGAATAAAAATAACATTAATATGGTGTATATCTCAGATCGCCTAAACTAATTGTCCGGCAAAGATCACTTAATTTGCTAAGGGATTTTTAACTGTAAAGGAGGACCAAATTACAGATACAAAAATATTGGAAATTGGATAAAGTCAGATAATAATGTACAATGATATTGAGAAGCATACAGATGATAAATCAAACACCGCTACATAACGTAAACACCACTATTAAAGGCAAACAAACTATGTGAGAATATAGACACATTGCTGCTTCGTTAAAAGCTGAAAAAGATAAATAAATTGATTAAAAGCAGGATCATTAACAGAATAAAAATATTAACATTTGATGAAAGTTAAAGTCCAATAAACTATAGCTACCAATCGTAGGCATGTATTTGGTTTCTAAATATACATCATTTGTAAACTTGCACTCTGGGAATAAGCACTTTGGCATCAATATCTCAGTAAGTAAGTAAGTTAAATTCCGGTTTATATATATATTTTATTTCTATTATTCTTTTAATCTGTTACGAACGCACAATAATGGCTCTATTGACTAGATTTCAGATGCTAGAATATGGAACACTTTGCTAATTAAGTTGACGCTGAAGAATAAAAATGGCAACAATTGTTCAAGGCGTTAGGTTAAGAGAACTCTTCACTACAGGTTACTTCAGTTGACGCTGAAATTAGAAACAACATAACTGTAAGATCATCAATTGTAGAACATAAAATTTTAAGGCATTTATAAACGTCTTTCATAATTTATGATTCGTCTTTCTTGTACGCACTTGGGCGTAGACATATATTTTCAGTATCAAACGTTAATTGAATAATTCACTACTGTATACACTTTGCGATTAAGCACTTGGGCTTATATAGTAAATACTTCTGCTCAACAATTGATATGGTATTTTCTTTATCAAACTAAATAATTCACTACTGTTTGCACTTTGCGATCAAGCATGCACTTGGGCTTATATAGTAAATACTTCTGCTCAACAATTGATATGGTATTTTCTTTATCAAACTAAATAATTCACTACTGTTTGCACTTTGCCATCAAGCATGCACTTGGGCTTATATAGTAAATACTTCTGCTCAACAATTGATATGGTATTTTCTTTATCAAACTAAATAATTCACTACTGTTTGCACTTAGCGATCAAGCATGCACTTGGGCTTATACAGTAAATACTTCTGCTCAACAATTGATATGGTATTTTCTTTATCAAACTAAATAATTCACTACTGTTTGCACTTTGCGATCAAGCATGCACTTGGGCTTATACAGTAAATACTTCTGCTCAACAATTGATATGGTATTTTCTTTATCAAACTAAATAATTCACTACTGTATGCACTTTGCGATCAAGCATGCACTTGGGCTTATACAGTAAATACTTCTGCTCAACAATTGATATGGTATTTTCTTTATCAAACTAAATAATTCACTACTGTATGCACTTTGCGATCAAGCATGCACTTGGGCTTATACAGTAAATACTTCTGCTCAACAATTGATATGGTATTTTCTTTATCAAACTAAATAATTCACTACTGTTTGCACTTTGCGATCAAGCATGCACTTGGGCTTATACAGTAAATACTTCTGCTCAACAATTGATATGGTATTTTCTTTATCAAACTAAATAATTCACTACTGTATGCACTTTGCGATCAAGCATGCACTTGGGCTTATACAGTAAATACTTCTGCTCAACAATTGATATGGTATTTTCTTTATCAAACTAAATAATTCACTACTGTTTGCACTTTGCGATCAAGCATGCACTTGGGCTTATACAGTAAATACTTCTGCTCAACAATTGATATGGTATTTTCTTTATCAAACTAAATAATTCACTACTGTATGCACTTTGCGATCAAGCATGCACTTGGGCTTATACAGTAAATACTTCTGCTCAACAATTGATATGGTATTTTCTTTATCAAACTAAATAATTCACTACTGTATGCACTTTGCGATCAAGCATGCACTTGGGCTTATACAGTAAATACTTCTGCTCAACAATTGATATGGTATTTTCTTTATCAAACTAAATAATTCACTACTGTATGCACTTTGCGATCAAGCATGCACTTGGGCTTATACAGTAAATACTTCTGCTCAACAATTGATATGGTATTTTCTTTATCAAACTAAATAATTCACTACTGTATGCACTTTGCGATCAAGCATGCACTTGGGCTTATACAGTAAATACTTCTGCTCAACAATTGATATGGTATTTTCTTTATCAAACTAAATAATTCACTACTGTATGCACTTTGCGATCAAGTACTTGGGCTTATACAGTAAATACTTCTGCTTAACAATTGATATTGTATTTTCTTTATCAAGCTAAATCATTCACTACTGTATGCACTTTGCGAACAAGCACTTGGGCTTATACAGTGAATACTACTGCTCAACAATTGAATAATTCACCACTTTTGGGTAAGCGCTTTGCGATTAATCACTTTCATATAAAACATTTACAAACTTGTATCGTTCACCACTTGTAGATAATGTACTTTGTAAACTTTCACCGGGACCATAAATTTGGCATAAATGTAGTAAACTAGATTAAGAAAACATTGCAAAAATATAGTGATAAGTATAGAATATCAATTCAAACTATTAATATAAAACATGTTGTGATTAATGGATATTAATTAATTGTATGCTACGATATCATAAATGAATTTTTACACAGAATATATAAATCATTGCATACCTTCGATTTCTTATCAAAGAACGTTACGATAGCTCATATCAGAAAAAAAGATTTCTAACACTCACAGTGACAGATTGTTAATATAATTATGTATTGGTTATGATAATTAAGAATTGATTGGCAATCTACCACTTAATATACACCTCTCTCGTGCAAGCACTTTGGCTCAGACATACAACGTTGTAACTGACTTAAATGATTCAACATTTCTGGGCGTATATATACATAAGGATAAGGACTTGGGCTTATTTGATAAACATTTTTAATCTGTGAAACAATAAGGAGGGTCGTGAATTAAAGAGTAGTATTAACTGTACATGCATGTAATCACTCTCTTGATCGATGCAAATAATGCAAATTCAAACTTTTCATTCCAAAATAGAATTATTTGTTCTATTTCCCGAACTACATAAAAAGTACCACACACTTTGCAGTGTCTCATATATGTGGTTGACATTTTTAATTGAAGTAATAAGAAGGACCAAACCAATTTATTAAATGAAAAAGACATTAATAGCTGACATACTGATAACTGTCAATATTATTAAATTTATGAGAAGGCCCCACGTGGAATGGGTCTCTTGCATGAACAACATCTTCTGCTTGGAAATTAGGCTCCGAGAATCTATGTCAATAGAGAGATCATTTAGAACAGATAAATCATAAAGATCTGAAACCATATTAGGTTATGTATTACGCCCTACCGAACACATAGTAACATCATAAGCATTATCAATGTGCCACAAAATTGGCAAGAATTCTCTATAAATAGAAGTCCAAGCCTTAACATAATTACACCAATTCTGATAATATTTACTTTACCAATGAAATCGATAGGCTATCACAGCATTTATTTGGAACATCAGAGTAACTGAATAGGCCAATTGAATATTATTGGATACGCCATCAAAAGTTAGAATATTATCCTTCCAAAATTCTAGTTACCAGCAATAAACTCGTTAACATATAGTTATGAAGTCACCTTCAGTTGTTAATATATTTGATGTAATTTATTAGTGTCTCTATTTTATATGTATAGCAAATCACTGCTCTTTTTATGCTATCGTTGAACAGACGGATATTAAATAAATATAATACACAAGTAAACACGGCCTGTCACAACTATATGCTTCAACTGAAATAGTCTTTATAAAAACATATATGCTTACATAAACTAATAATTCCCCAAAGAATTCATAAACAAGCAAGAGTTTAAGGGGGCGGATTTGTTATTCTTACCAACAAAGGGTGAAGCTGCAAATATATGGTAGGAATTTTGTCACAGTAAATAAAATATATAGAATATTAACTAGAGGTGAATGATGTCTAAGGCATCCTTTGAAAGGCATTGAGTAGTATACTTCTAACATAGGAATCGGATTTATATTCGGGCTATATCTAGAAAAAAACATATCGCTGACCGAGAAATATTAACAAAATCAGTATATTTATAAAGAAAAAGAACAACCAATATAAAGACTGATCTGCTCCTGAATTCTCTCAAACGCCTCTCGGTTTACATGAGCGCGTGCATGTGTTGGCACAAAAGATGTACTTCGATTTTTTAACAACCAAAAGGACAAATGTAATAAGGTAAAACAATCAAGCAAAAACTCTGAAGATTTGGACAAAAATCTGGATATTGCAGTACAAAGTTAACATTTTCAATATGATGGTTTATTTACAAAAGAAGACGATCTACTGGCGTACAACGGACACTCCCAATAGGCAGCTTTGCTCGGCCCGCGAACCCTGAATAATCGGATGATTTGGAAGATTAATTGGGTAGAGCGAATGATTTAGTAGACGAACTTGATTGAAATTACTGTTTAAAAACTCAGCTCTGAGGTAGATAAGGGAAACAATAGTAACTAAAAGGGCGCTCATAAATAACTTGTTACTCTAGCATGATACCTTTCAATAGTATTTCTTTTCTCGCCATCTTCAAGCTAGATCAATATGGTTGTATTGTAAGGCAGCTTTCTATAGTCCTAAAGATTTAATTGCCTATTTATAAAGCACATACCTTACACAAGGTTGTCTTGAGCTTTGCCAATATCGTTGCACTTCAGAGCAGAAATATCGCGTTGATTATATCAAAGACTGCTATATTCCACTTGAATTGATCTGGTTGCTTTCCTTAATGAAACTAGGAGAACTGGCTGTTTCAATAGTTCCATTTATATGTCATCAAAACACGTAGAAACTAAAGATTTCATTTGGCTTCAGATATAGTGTCATCTCCTGTATGAATGCATTTTTAAACGCTTTTCTTGTAATCGATGCAAACGTCGTTAAGCTTAAAACTTAAGCTAAATAAGTACACAGCGCGAGGCTGACCGTAGAATGACTATCACTACTAGTCGGCCAACACCCTATATACACCTAATTCAAAAAAGGTTGACGGGGCGAACGGCGATTGGCGATTGAAATTCCTATTGTCCACAGTCGTGGACAATAGGAATTTCAATCGCCAATCGCCGTTCGCCCCGTCAACCTTTTTTGAAATAGGTGTATACACTCTATTACACAAGGGACTAGACGCTCTATACGCACGGACTAACTAGACTCCGTGCCGGCAAAATATTAATGTATGTCAATCTCGATTATCACAAATTACATTTTTTACGATGGTCTTTCAGTGTACTGTTGAGCACTGTAAAAATACATTTTCGCGTTCTTCTAGGATAAGTCAGTGTTTAAAATTCCTTTCGAGAAAGATGAAAGGCCGGAGGCGAAAAAAAAGAAGAAAGAAGTTCGTGGCTCGACTAATTCATCGCGTCGTCAACACGGCAACACGGCAACACTTGGCTTCATAAACATTCTGTAACAATTCTACCCGACAGTTGCCACAAGAGCACTATGTTTAATTAAAGTTTCTATAAAATTATTTGACAATGTAAGTAAGCTTTGAAATGCCATCATTTGAACTACTCGAATTGGAATCTATTGCTTCGCCTGTCGTATTTAGGAGTGCTTATAGCCGTATCAATAGATAGCCGTATCAGCTCGTAATCGAGCAATTTAGTTTGAAATAGTAGTTGTAGATTATATGGTAGCATTTGCCTTTTAAACTTATTCAAAATTATATTTCTACAGTTCTACATGACCAGGGATGTTGTTGTACTCTTTTAAGAGTAATTAAAATTGTCTAAAGTAATACGAAATCGGAATCCATCGCTTTCAAAGACCTTTGCATTACCGTTTGTACGTGAGTCTTGAAGTTATCAAAATGAATCCTCAGTTTGACACTTCAATGTATTAATTATAGTAACTTATCTCGTCATTTCCGGTAACTCGCCCCAGACCAAAAACTCCCGGCCAGGGCGTGGTCACAGCGATGTTTAAAGTGGAATAACTCCCCTGGATTTGCCCGATCAGGCTTATACATATATCATTTTAAATCTCACGATGTCTAGAATTGAACAAAATATGTCCCATTTTTGACTTCATAAGCACTTTAATAGGTTTGGTTTGAATTATATGTAATACAAATAAGTATAATGCTATATATGACCTGAACTGAATATTTCAAGTTCAAGTTCAAGTCCGCTTGGACGTGGTTTAGATTGTTTCAGTATTATTTTTTTATAAAAACTTTCAATAAACTTCAATCAAGGGAAAACTGTTGTATCCTAGTGACAAAAATCATTAACAGCATTCAACCTTATTTATTAGTTTCAATGGTTTGAGTATTTTAGTCTTTTAATTAAGGAATGAAAACTAAGTAAGAGATAAATACCGAGAACGGAGGCAAATAAATGTAAATGGCTTTATAGGCTTATTGCCGACGTTCGAGGTATTTATCTGACTTATTACATGATTTACAGAGGTTTTCCAAAAAGGCCTTGTATTTTTAAATTTTGTATGCAACATTTGGGTTTTTACGCCACATACATTTATCGATGCAAGTCGTTTTCAAGACGACAAATATATTCTTCAGAAGATTTTTGAATTGTTTGTTTTTATTTTTAGTGCATGACTTATTACATGATTGAATAGGTTTTCACACAACTTCATGTCCCAAAGGGCGTCATCAAGCTGATTATTTTTTTGGTTTCCCATGAGAATACAATCCAAACAATGGGCTTTTAGTTTTGTTGTACACTACAATACTAATGAACTGTAACGAACAAATGAATACGTTTTCTTCTCAAAAACTGACATCGATCGGACAGTTAGCATAAAGTGTTAGGGTCAGGATTTGTAAGCAAAGGTCGTTCGGGGTTCGATCCTCGAAAGGGTCACTCTATCAGATGATTTTTTATTCGTTAAGGTGGCCCGGTAGTATTGACTTTGCAGGATAAACATAATTTTGTAACGCATTATTTTGCATCTAAACTTTGTCCGATTTCTACGAAATTTACACATATAGATCTCAAAACTTTGAAGTTTGAGCTTGTCATATTTTAAGTGCGATTTGTGGAAACTATAAAGAGAAATAATGTTTTTTTAAAAAGCACACGCTTTACTTAAATTGTCAATAAATCAAAATTTAGAAGATGAATTTATTTCTTTTTTTGAGAGAATATTATTTGGTTATATGGAAACATATTGTAGCAGTTTTATTCAAATATTGACCTTGGAAGTTTTTTTACAAACGTTTTTAAATTTTTGCGCGCAAAATTAATATAAAAATTCCATTGCTCAAATCTCAATAAGAATTAAAATATAGTTACAAATTTACCTGTAGAAAGAAAGACCAATGCCTCTTGTAACTTCTAACCACAAAATAGCGACTTTGAAGCCAACATTGCTAGCTCTGATTTCTTGAAGAGCTTGTCGACATATTGTTGTTCACTGCGTAGTGAGCATTTCGTAAATATATCTACTCTATTTCTTCAATTGTTGACCTCGAGTTTTCTATATAGCGTAGATACATGCTTAAGAGTCATAACTGTGAAATGTGGTCTTCTGTGCTCTTCTAAAAATGACAAAATTAGCGGCCAACGTACAGCAACCACGTTGCGCGTTCATTATACGTCGTTTGACTTCCAAGGAAAACCCTTCGCGTTATGTTTATTTACATCAACTTCACAACCTCATAATCCGTGAACACCGGTTCTGCACGAGGAATGTCTTTTTTGCGAATAGAAATAGAAAAAAGACGCAGTGTTTACGCCTGAATTGTCTCTGTATTTGCATAAAAAGACATTCCTCGTGCAGAACCGGTGTTCACGGATTGTGTTTGGTGAGTTCTTTTATTTTTATCAATCATACTGGCTAATGTTGGCCGAAGAACATATTTTCATGTTATTATTTACAATAATAATAATATGATGATGATGATAATGATGGTATTAGTGATGTTGATGGGAATGTTGTAGGTGTTAATATTCATCGAACACTTTGAGACGCGAGCGAAGTTCATCTACATCGAGTAGTAGAATTCAATATTTCGGTGATAAGTCGACGATAAACTTGAGAACTATCAACCCATACAGGGGCTCTGATAAATTTGTTACTTCCATAAGTAAGTTTTAGTGCATTTACTGCGGTTTTTTGGCATTTCCGAGCCATTTTAGAAGAGACAACTTTTCGCCGCCTTTAAGCGGCCATCTTGTTTTGCTCGATCATGACACTAGTCTCTACTGCGCATGCGAGTACGAGTTTTCGAGCGAATCAGAGAGTATGTAAGAATGAGCTGGCGTAGCAGCCAATCAGAGCCTGTTATATATAATCGTGCAACTCGGCTGGGGGTCCAGAACACGGAATCTTGCAATAATTCGCAGACCCTTATTACGGGTAAAAAAAGGGGCTGCACGCAGGCTAAAGTCTAGTTGCTGAAGCAAATTATAACTTATAATATTTAGCTAGTATATCCATCGCAAATTACTTGTATTGTTTTTCAATTATTACAAAAGTTGATGTCCTTTAATTCTAGAGTTAAAAGATGCAGCACGGCCTGATTCGTGAGTTTGCCAAGGAACATTTCGGTCCCTGCTACTACGTGGTACCACCAGGTAAAACAACTACTTTCCAGCCACTGACACTGATAGTGAAGCAAGGAAAATCGTTCAGGGCTCGCAGTAGAAGAGTTGTCATGGAACCACTTGATAAATATCTCGTTGACAGCCAAGTCGTACAATCTGAGATAGCTGAACTCAAAAAACACAATCTGGCCAAAGGCCCAGAGCAGCGTGTCGATGCACTAGCAGCAGCTGGCAGTAGTTCTAGGACTGAGGTGGAAGTGATGGAGAACCTTGTTCTTAGAGATGATAAAGAAGTCAAGTATGGAAAGTTACAGTTAGGAAAGGTACAGGAGGAATTCTACAAGTAAGGACTGATTTTATTCTTTATGTTAATATAGTACTTTATATTTAACAAATAAAACACGTTTACTGTGTTTGCACAGGCTAATGCAAACCGAGATGTGGTTGGGAGAATTCGAGAGCAGATCAGTGCAACTGAAACACGAGCCGCAGGCGAGTGTTTGCACCTGCTCGAGATTGATAACGAAAGACGATTGATTAAAACTGAAGAATTTTTAATTCAAATACAAATTCTCCTTACATTTGTGTGTATTTGCAACAACCAATCAAATCACACGAATAAGACGCACAACCAATCAAATTGCGAGTTTGAGTCACGCCTCCAAACATGAAGCCCCGTGCAAACGCACGCAACAACATCCAACATTGTTGGGCCAACATTGTTGTGTGATTTTTTCGTGATGTTGGCGGGTGAGTGCAAACGCTCGCAACAAGTCCCAATATGTTGGGCGCTCCGGTGATAATACAAAGGATTCTAGGACACAAATACCCACAACTCCCTACAAACCACTACGCTTGTTGGGGCGCCATGTTGAATAATGGGTGACTATCTTGCTCACTGTTGAATTTCAAGTCGTTTTTTAATGTTTTTTATTTCATTTGTTTATATTTGCTTTTTCTAAGCGATATATATTTTTCTTTTGAATTTGTTTTGCATTTTTTTTTTGTCTTAAAATGTTTTTGAATTTTTTATTGTATTTTATTAAGGAAAAACTCCATATTAGTTTGATTTTGCTGATATTTCCCTATTATAACGATGGGCCACCAGCGCAACATTGTTGGATGTGCTGTGCAAACGAACGCAACATTGTTGGGCTACGCTTCGGTGACCGCGAAACAAAAGAAATGTTGGGACTTGTTGGCTCTGAAGTTTGACCAGTTTCAAACTTCATCCAACAACATCCAACAACATCCAACAACATCCAACATGTTGCAGCAACACGCAACAACACGCAACATGGTGTGCAAACGCTCGCAACATGTTGGGCCCAACAATGTTGCGTGATGTTGGCCAACAATGTTGCGTGCGTTTGCACGGGGCTTAAAGCAAGAAATTCTCACTGACTCTATTGAATTATTTCGTAAAATAAATTTGCATTCTGTAGTACGTTATCTGGAAAAACATATTTTTCATCTCATGTAATTTTCTTTATTACAAAATTGTTAAAATAAGACATACAGTTCTCAAAGTAACAACAGCTCCTCGACATTTTATAATTGCGTCGTCTGGTTGTTAAATAATATAAAAAATATAAATGTAAAAACCATAAACTATTTTGAGTGCAAAGCTCTTGGCGATGGCTCTTGCTACACAAAACTGAATTTTGCAAGTATTATAATCCCGTGGTCATTGAAAACTTGTGCCTTACCCTACCCTAGAACGTATACCTTAACTCAGAACAAATTTTTGAATTTACCCCACCCTAGAACATTGCATGGCACATTGCCGTATATGGAAGATTGCATGGCAGAGTTCTTACAGCATAGCACGAAAGCCGAGTTAAAACTTCCTACCCAGTGTAGTTATAGCTTCGAGGGGCGAATGTAAGACATAATAAGCTTATAAAAGTCCGTGAGAGACTAGGCCTGTATAAAATTAAATTTATTGAAGGCGCCATTTTTAAAATACATCTCGAGGACGATAAAAGGAATAAAGTCAAGCTACAGGTAAATAGTTCATTTACTCATACTTTAGTATATGTTTTATATTAGTTTTAAAGCGAAATATGTCTTGGTTCACGAACTTCATGTATCCTATCGCTCATGCTCCAAACATGAAATTGAAAAAAAAAAACAAGATGGCGGCCGCAAAATTAAAAATTGTTTTCGTAATTTTTAGTTTTAAAATACTTTATACCATCACAAAATGCCCCAAATGAGGAGAAATGGAAAAAGCACATCAAAAAAAAGTATATACGAAGAAAGAAGGTTAAATAATTATTTAATGACAAGAAAAGCCAGGATGAAAAACAGGTTTTGGCCGATCACGCTCGTAAACTTACGTCGACCGATGGAAAAGCAAAAAGCCAAAATATACCTTGGCCAAGGAAGAAGGATTGTGAAGTAAAAAGTGTTAGCGGAATGTTTGAAATCTTGCACTGACTGTGGAGAAGGCCTATATCTTCATCAAATTGTTGAAGAAAAAACGATATGGTTTTAGTAGTTGATCTTAAAATATGTCCAGTATAATTGGAAATCAGTTTACACAAGCAAATGTCATCGACGAAACGAAAGCTGCAAAAATTGCATTCCTATTTATGATGTTAACATTATACAACAGCAGCTACAGGTAATTTAGTAATAGATTTATTAAGAAGATGTCCGCTCACAACCGTGTTTGCACAGGGAAATGCAAACACGGCTCTCGACCAATCAGAGCGCACAGACTAACTTAAATATTTTATAACATTATTTATAAAATATTTAAATTATAGTCAATAGATATCAGCATGGATCTGGAAGGTCGTGGGATAGAATCCTACCTGGGATGCATATTTTTTATAATCTGCGTTCGGCCATTTATATAGACCGAATCGAAATATGGCGTACTCTCATTGTTCTTGACTGTCTAGCCTCGTGTTCACGTTGCATGCGAGGCTGGGAAGTCAAGAAGAATTGTTATTCAAATTGGCCGCCATATTTCGATTCGGTGTATGGTAAGATCTATTAAACCTTATCACGTACCATTTAATATATCAACAAGTAGCTCATAAGTACAGGCTATTGTTAGACTGGGATGAGAGTAGATATTTTATAGCTGTCGTCGGATTCATTTGAGGATCATTTTGCGTTTGGATTGGCTTTGCGGAGTGCTACGAATTGTCGGTATCCATGCTTCAGGGATTTCGATTCTGCTCTCACTATTGGTGTTCTTAGGGTGAAGCCTGATCTGAATACTGTATATCAATGACTGTCTCTATCAATGGACGTTTTTCCAATCTGGTAGTTGGCCGGTGGTTGTGCTCGGAAACGACGGAAGTCTGAGTACGAGCCAGGCGGACATCGATATCTGGAGCTTGTAAACAACTCCGTCTTGCTTTTTTGATTTCATGATATTCTACTTATCCCAAATCCACGATGAATAACCTTAAAAATATATTTCTTAAGTAACTCATACATTATATTTTAGGGATATGGGTTTGAGATCAATCTTAACAAAAGCGCGACTGGATAGAGCAAAAATTCAACCATACGAGAACAGAAAGCTATATCTAATCACAGGTGTGGTCTACAGTACAAAACTAGAGATTACAGGAGAAAGGGGGAGAACTGACGCAGTGGATGCTTCAATGGCTTTTCCTCGTCTTGATTGGCTTACCAAAATAAGAGCAAAAGTATCAATTTTTGCGGTAAGTTGACATCTTTTAGCTCAGAGATTTTATCATGATTAATAATAATCATTATTAATATACATTAAAGTAAGTATAGGTAATTCAATAAGTTTTAACTAATTCACGTACTCACTTACCTATTTAAAAGTAAGTGAATTAGTGAGTAAATAGTAGGACAATGAAAATAATTTTTTATTTAGTACTAATTTTGTACAAACTAATTAACATAAATTAATTTAAGAACTTAATTTAGTACATGCTTACTGTAATAACCATAAGGCTAAACTAGTCAGTTAGGCAAGTATGTAAGCAAATGTTTTGGCACCTTGCAAAGTCTTCAATTGGATTGAGTGGTGTCCGTTGTCAGTCTCTATGCGCTTCGCATCTTTGTTGAAAGAATATCGCCTGTAATTTGCAAATTATCATACATTGTATCGATCTAGAGTAAAAATATTGCAAATATATGACTCAGTTTAGATAATTGTTTAACTTAATATTTTGTACATTGTTTTGCAGTTTCTTCAAAAGATATCAACAATAGGCCGGATTAGGGATATTTTAATAATTTTTACTGTAGCAAAAACTTTGATTTTATTGCATGACTATCAAATGCCTATGATAGATATATAAGATATTTTAATGTTATGTAATATGTAATGTATTGTCTTGCATTTCTTTGATTTTATCAATTGACTCTTGTAACGTTGTTATTCCATATAATCATGTGTTATATCAATTCAGTATTAAAATACCAAAATTATTATACATGTACCTGGTAAAAGTTATTCTGTTAGTCAAACCATTATGTAAAAATTGTAAATTCATTGGCTTGAATCATACAACGCCCACTACTTGTCATAATTGAACACTTGCACATGATTTGTTTATTTATTCATTCTCATTCATTTATTTACTTTCCCTGTATTGTCACTAAATTTTCAGAATAGCTTTTTCATATTATTAATTTTTAATTTGTTTTTAATTTTTTATTTGTATTCATATATAACAGTAGCTTCATGCAGTCCTTGACTGACTATTTTTTGAGGATGTTAATCAGAAACAATTTCACTGCAGAAAACAGAACCACCGCCTGCATTGGGAAGAAGAAATCGCTCGCCTTTATTGTTCACATACGCTAAAGTAAAGTTTGATCCGGAAAATTCCATTCTAGTGTTAAAGGAACTGGTTGGTGCAAGACTAAGAACTCAAGGTATAGCTGGATATGAAGATGTTGTCCCAGACTCATCATCTCAGTCAACTGAAAAGTATTTCTTGACGAGGGAAAGCTGTGCATTTGAAGGTAAAAGTGCGTGAAAAAGTGCGCTTTATTTTTTCCATACCCTCATCGTCGTCCCCCCGCATATCCCGTCAGATATTCGAGACATTTCATGTACTAACCGGCTCCTTCTTCGTGTATGGTACAAATTAGTGAAGTCAATAGAAACAAAAAAAGACTCCAAGTTAAACAATAAACAAAGGACGAGGATAACAAAGAACAAAATAGGTTTTCAATACACGGAGAAGGATTCTACAAGCCACACTCATGCACGATTCTAAACTATGGGTGCCGTATAGCAGTCCCTAAAGTCCTTTAAATTTATACACCTACTTGCAGTAAGGTTGTCATACAAAAATATACATTTGTTATAAAGAAAATAGAACATTAGAATTTAGTACGATAGGAATTGATTAAAAGACAAAAGAAGATCACTCAAGCTGAACTCTCTCTTTTGTCTTTTAATTAATTCCTTTCGCACTAAATCACAAATGTTCTATTTTCTTTGTGACAAATGTTCTATTTTGTATGACAACCTTACTGCAAGTAGGTGTATGTGCACTGAGACGTTTGTTCTCAGTAAGTTATCACTGCTTATTAAGTAGGTGCTATTTGCATTTTTAAGATTTGATGGAAAGCACAGAAAATAGTCCAGAGGTTAAATTAGAAGTGATTACGACAATTCTACAACAATCACAGAGCATGGATGACATGAAAATGAGGATCAACAAATACCTCAATGTGGTAAGTTGTACTCATTTTGATGCTACAATAAAATGATATCAAAAAAATACTACGAGAACTGATTGTGCACCACCTTGGCAATGTTGAGAGTCAGGTACTGCTTGTACATTGTGAAGGCCAATCAATACCAACATCGATTTTTGGGAAGATTTTGATAAACAAATATATGCTAACTTTTGAAAAGGAAGCAGTGAAGTAATATCACAAATTTCCCAGCAATACTTTGAATAAGCTAGGTTATAGACAATTTACTGCACTTATTAAAACCATACGAACCGCCTCAGCCTGCATGGCTACAATTTTTCCGATTCAATTGAATTATAAACGGAGCAAGGATGGCACAGTTGGTTAGTGCGCGGCATTCTGTGCGGGAGGTCCCGAGTTCGATTCCCAGTGACCTCACATCCTTGTTTCGACTTCTCTCCTTTCCGTGTAGCTTTAAGTAGCTTTAAATACCCTTAAAAACGGAGCACTGATGGAGAGAGGGGAGTAAAATGAGCCCACCGTCGGCCTCAAGTTTATCAGTCTATGACTGTCACGAGTTATACCGACGTTAAATAAGGTTACTTTACTTTACTTTATTTTTTTTTACGCTTTCAGGCTACCATAGCGGTTAGTAAAGACGGTAAAGGTGCATCAGTAGAAGTGTGGTTGTCACCAGAAGATCGCCAGCTACTGCAGTCCATGGGGATTGAAATTACCAGGACCAAACCGAATAACTCAACCGCAGTAAGTGTTCCTGGGCTTCACAAGACTAAAGTGCAAGATTTTATCAAGATCTTCCACATTCTTCACGGTAAGTTCTATTAAAAAATAGACGCTCAATGAGCGCATGTGCTACTGAAGTGTTATATATTTACGAAAAGTAAATATATAACACTTGTAAGTTATAGGTTAAACTTCATGTACTCCGTGTACCATGTATGTATACTAAACATACATAATGATATGTAAGAAAATTTAGCCTACATAGAGTTTATACCTAGTTTATAATTACTTACTTACATTACATGACTCGATGACATAGTGGCTACGCATTCCCAGAAAACAGTAGCCACAAAAATGGACCATTCCCTAGATCAACTCGATGAGCGAAGGTCGCAAAGTTAACTGCTGTGGGAAACTGCCGTGTTTCAAGGGGATCATTGAATTTTATTACTTTTACTGAAATAAAAACCCTCCGACCTCCCGCTTCAATTGAGTAAGATCTACCGTTCATACTTTTTTCTTATTATTAAGATATGGAAGAGAAAGAATGGATTAACATGAAAGGATTTATTGAAGAAGACAAAGAACATACATGACGGATCAATGGGTCATGCAATGCAGAGTACCAATTACGTCCCATGGCAACACAAGTTTTTGGTCAATAGTAGCGCCAGTTTTATCAGTCATTATGTTTGTGTTTGCAATAAGCGTGCGCAAGCGTGCAGTCCATGGAGAAATAGTTAATAGTTGTTATCTTTGCTCGAAGAAATGTTTTAGTATATTATAAACATAAGATTTTCTGACGATTCTCGTGATGTTGTGAAATTTCTCAAATTGGACTCGACTCAAGGCTCGTTCAATTTGGAAAACTTTTCAAAACAACAATACCGATTATTTACTAACTGTATTCAAGCTCGTGCATTTTCCTATATACAAATTGGTCGCCATATTTTGGTCATATTTTAATTTCATTAATTTCATTTTTTTGTACTTTTTGTCAAAACAATCATTCTACACTTATACTATTCTTTTGGACTAAAAC